>OZ007567.1:35455489-35493368 GCA_963931925.1 Onchidella celtica
TATTTTGAGAGAGATGTTTCGCTTGTTTTCTTTTGTTTTTTTTTTCTGGCCATCACTTCTTCTTTCTCTCTGGCCCGCTCCTCCTCCCCCCTCCTTCTCTCTTTGTCTCCCGTGGCTCTCAAAAACGCATCAAAACGTGGCTTTTTTCAATGTATCGCCAGGTTCATAGCGACTCTGGTCACATATATAGTCTTCGGCAGCATCTACAGAAAGGTGCAACATAACGCCACTGGGAAGGACATCTTGCCGAATTTCATGTTCTGGTCTGAACTCCCAGGACTGATCAAAGTAATGGTTTATTTATTCCATGCCATCCACTCAGATATCCAGAAAGAGAGAGAGAGAGAGAGAGAGAGAGAGAGAGAGAGAGAGAGAGAGAGAGAGAGAGAGAGAGAGAGAAAGAAAAAGAGAGAGAGAGAGAGAGAGAGAGATTGAGAGGGCCGACAGGGAGGGGGTGAAGGAAAGGAGAGATGGTATGAATCTCCATGCAGTATGGACCATGCTTGATGTATGATTTATGTGTGTGCAAGGAGGTTAGTAGTGTTGCTTGTATGACAAGTATTTTCCACTGAAAGTACCTTTGCTAATATCACTGAATATATTGCGTAAACATGCTGGATTTCCTCAGTTACAGAATTTCAGTGAAGATGTATTTGCTTGCGTATTGTACCTCGTGTACGCTGCAGATCTATATGGCTTGAAGAATAATGTAGTTTATTATTCGGCTCAGTAAGGACGTCCGCCAAATGTTTTGTGTAATTCATGTGCATCTTAAGTACTACCAGAGACACAGGATACCGTCAGCCTACAGATTTGCGGGCGTATCATCGATGTCAAGAATACAACAATGTCCACCACATCCCTACATAAAATTTTAATACATGTAGAACGAGATAGACTAGTATTCACTTGATTTATACATGCACAATGTGGACATAATTATAGTGGAAGAAGGAATGGGTCATCTCGGTATTCTGCGTCTCGGCTATTAATTACGCCCAATTTGAGCCACACTGATTTTTCCCAAAAGTTTGAATTGATCCCAGTTTGTTGAAATGTTTGATGACCGAAAAAGAAAGCTAGTGATATAAATTGTTATAATAGTGGAACCTAACACTGGACTTGCCTATAGATTTACATCTCTTTTTATGCAAAATCGACGTCTCTGGGCATAACGCTTTCCTTTCTGCTGTCGTGTCCTCTAAAAATGTAAATGATGCTTTGTTTCATTTGGCAGGACGGGTTCAAGTTTGTACTGGGATGTGGCAAGCCGCGCGATGTCTACGAGAGACTAGAAACCTAATATTTAATGAATTGCATAGTTATATAAGCATGTGATCAGCGCAAAGGATAATTGCTGGCCTCCACCAACCGGTCAACAAACAGCCCACCTGAACATCCATCCGGTTTATGAATTATCTACACAAGCTCATTCCACCCCAACCAACCCAGTGAATAAACTTTTCCACCTACATATCTATCTATCTATCTATCTATCTATCTATCTATCTATCTATCTATCTATCTATCTATCTATCTATCTATCTATCTATCTATCTATCTATCTATCTATCTATCTATCTATCTGTCTGTCTATCTATCTGTCTGTCTGTTCACCTGACTGTCTGTCTGTCTGTCTGTCTGTCTATCTGTCTGTCTATCTATCTATCTATTCATCTATCCATCAGTCTGTCTGTTTCTCTGTCTGTCTGCCTACCTCCCTATCTATCTATCTATGTCTGTCTATTTGTCTGTCTGTCTGTCTGCCTACCTTACTACCTACCTACCTATTTATCTATCTGTTTGTATGTCTGTTTGTCTGTTTGTCTGTCTGTCTGTCTGTCTGTCTGTCTATCTATATGTCAGTCTGTAAGTCGTCTGATGGCTAGTCTGTCTCTCTGTCTGTTTGTCTTCTGAGTATCCGTCTATTTGACTATTTCTCAGTGTATCTGCATGTCTGTTTGTCAAACAGCCATTTGTGTTGCTAAAGACATACTTTGTTCAGAATACTTCAATTGAAATGCCTTACAAGCATTGTTGACATTGTAAAGTTACGAGTTATAATCAGGCTATGTCTGCATATAATGAGATGATACTGTGGAGCTGCCGCATGCCCCAAAGGAAGAACACTTTAACGACATTGTAACGCATCGTCTATCTTCCCGTTCGTTCATCCTTCACATTAATTTGATAACCATCTCTATTCCGGCTTGGATAAATAATTATCGCACCTCATAAACGTAATAAAACTAGATAAAGGTTCGTAGCAGAATAATGAATTCTAACAGCAGCCTTAAAAAAGTCAGGAGAAAAGCAACAACAACAACAACAACACACGCACACACACACATACACACAAACAAATCAAAAACGGAAACTCTTTTAAAGGGTCTTTTCTCATAAACGGATCACATAATATAAAGGTAATGTGAAATAAATTTACACAGATAAAGATAAACACATCCAGACCCATTCGACTGTTTTTGTTTTGTTTTGTTTCGTTTTTACTGATATAGAAGACTTCTTTTAAATAAGCAGATTATTGATCTCAACTCCAGACTCTTATAATTCAGTAAACATCGAGGTGTTGTTTTATTTAAACATCTGATGGCAATAGAAATAATAATAATGAGCATTAGCCATTATACAGAAATTGAAGCAATCATGAATTTTATCATAAATCAATAAACACTAATTCTACTGTCCGCCTTTTTCCCGTTTGCACTGGATTCTTCTTCCAAGTATCGAATCTGAGCCCAACTTTAGACCAATACTGCCCGAATACGGATAAATAAAGAAATTGAGGAAAATATTAGTCGCATAAGCTGTGTTTTCATGTGCACAGAAACAGAAAGGGCCGCGGAAACGTCAAAAACCCTTCAAGGAGTGAAACAGAAAGTTTTCATGTGTAACGAAAACGCCGTTTCTGCACAGATGGAAATACGCTTTCTTTTTACTATTTGATGGATATTTGACGTTTTCGTTGCCCTTTCCGTTTCTGTACGCATGAAAACACAGCTTTAGGCGATAGAAAAGAGTGGCTCATAAGAGATAAATGAAAAATCATGTGACGTCATCGTCTCTCATCTGTGGACCTCCATTGACCACACAGTGACGAGAGGGTCACTACTGCATTGTCAAAAGAAATGAATTGAGACCTGGTACCCCTTGGCGGTAATAAATATTTATGAGATGACCATTAATGACACTGATCTGTCCATAAGCTGGAGACCAACTGACAAAGTTCATCATCACACAGTGTTCGAAGTACTGGTAGCTTTCCACAACTACCAGTAAAGAATTAAGTTACGGTACTTGCGCGTATTTCTACTGTGAGGATTTGAATAGCTTTCTGTGATCCCAAACGCCACAATCGTTCTCGAAACAGATTGTTTATGTTAGTATTTCAGTATTTTGTTTCATGCACATCCTGCTGTAATCCTAAAGCACAGAACATTTCCCATGATAATTACACATTTTATCCACGGTAGTAAGTGTGATCAAGCTACATGTAATCCGTGTAAAGTAGCAAAAAATCTTGCTTAATGTCTGACTGCGAACAGATAAATTCATAAAGATTTCAGTACTGCATAATTGGAGAATGGATCTCAGCTCCAAGCGAGTGTCGGCCGTGAAGTTGTCGTTGGTTGGCTTGTATATTTCTGTGACTTGTGCCAAGAATGTCAATGCTGAGGTGTCACAGCTCACAGACTGTACAAAGGTCAATTCCTGTTCGTGTCGATCATCCACTTTAGGTGTGGTGGACTTATCTCCATTGGCCAATTCGGATGGTTCTCCAAGGTAAGCAAGAAAAAAAACAACAACAACATTTGTTAGTGGCTTTTTTTGGGCGATGTAATCAAATTGGGTTTCCTTTGCATGGTGAGTTTTTGGGAACGTGTAGGGGTTGGGGCTAGGACAAGGATTAGTGTTAGGGTTGTCGTTTGTCTCACTGGCCAAACAAGCATTTTCTTTGGCGAAATGGGCACTGTAACGATTTTGGAAGTTGGCTACAGATTGGTCTGACACGCACATACACACATATACGCTTGACACACACACATGCACATACAGGCAAACACACAGAGAGCCTTTTTAGAATATTTTGTTTACATAGTCCCTATAACCTCTACTAAAGCTTTGACCTTATGGATCCAGATCAGTTAACCCTCTGAGATAAATCATGTCCACAAAGGAAATAACAGAGCTATAGTATGACGACAACATGATCGAAATCATTAGAAAAAATCTCAAAAGTAAAGCCAAATTTTTTCCTGAAGCATTTCCACAATTCTGTGCCAAGCCTTTGTTTGTTTCTGACGACGTTGAGGGTTCCTGGGATTGAGAAATATCGGTACGACGTTGTATGGAGACGTCGACACAAGGAACATCCAGATATACTTGCAGAATAGCTTAATCAAAGAGTTGGATAACAGATAGTTTGCCTGAAGACAACCAGCAAGCAATCTGGACTCAACAAAATCAGTGGTAAATTTTAATTTCTTAATACGAGTAAATATTATTCTTGTCGTGAAAATAGTTCAACGGATAGTAATATATCTATCAAATCGTTCAGTGGTTTTTAACCTTCATTTTTCAGATTTCTTAACAAGCCATTTGGGGTTGAGGAGTACTCGTGGAATCCTTGCAGTCCATTTTCAGAAGGAAACTGCGAGAATGTCGCGGTAAGCTCTCACATTGCAGATAACTTGAGGAGTTGACTAATTCATTAATTAATTACACAAATTTATCTTCGGCCATTAAGAATTATTTCTGTTCTTACGTGTTTTTGACATAGGTCTATGGTCTATGGGCTAGCTTCCTAGTCTACTGACTGGTGATGTTGTGGTGTCTAACAATCGCGATGCCGTACATTTAAGCCCCTCTAACCAGCCCTTGTCTTACTTACCAGCTAAACAATAATTATCTAATTGTTCAGATAGAGACCAGAGTAAAAAATACTTTCAGTACGATGTTCTATCACTGTTTTCTGGTAGTAGTACCAGAATGCCATGCTTAGGATTGCTCCATACACGTCAACACACCCTGTCCTCGAACAATGTAATGACATTTCTGTAGTCCACCTCTCCTAGGAAAGTTCGTGGCCCATAACAATGATGGCTAGGTTTTGGCTAGAAAATGAAGATATTCATTCATAAATGTTAACAGAGGGCTCATTATTTCATGTCTATGTTTTGGCTAGATAATAGAGATATTCATTCATAAATGTTAACAGAGGGCTCATATTTCATGGCTATGTTTTTGTTATATCATGAAGATATTCATTCCTAAAATAACAGTGGCTCACATTTCATGCCTAGGTTTTTGGATAGATAATGAAGATATTCATCCATAAATGTTAACAGCAGGCTCGTATTTCATGGTTGTGTTTTGACTAGATAATGAATGTATTCATTCATAAACGTTAACAGTGGCTCGTTTTCATGTCAACGTGTGATAGGTATGCCAGAAGATTTCCTTTTCCGCTACAAACTTCTTCAGCCTGGGTACACAAGATACAGCTGAGTTTACAGTCAGTTCCAATGGGCTCGTCCTTTCATATTCAGCAAATACTCTTGTCGGAACTAATTTCCTCAGGTTTGGCTTGTTACAGTTTTTGTTGTTGTTTTTGACGTTTGTTTTACCACTGAAGCCATCGGTCAAGTGAAAGATGGTGAAGTGGAACAACAGAAGAATTTTTTAATTCGATAAAGATTTTGCGGTAGCGATGTTTTCTTTTCAACTAACTCCAATAAAAGAGAGAGAGAGAGAGAGAGAGAGAGAGAGAGAGAGAGAGAGAGAGAGAGAGAGAGAGAAAGAGAGAAAGAGAGAGAGAGAGACAGAGACAGAGACAGATAGAGAGACAGATAGACAGACAGACAGACAGAGACAGAGAAATATATATTTATGCTCGTTCATCCCCTTTGTGTATTGTTCTGATCACAATAATTATTCCTTACAGTGTATGTGTCCCAGCAGTTCATACCTATTTAACCTAGTCTATCAGAGTTAGCGTAGTCAAGGAGTAATATTAGAGGTTTAATTAACCGCAATGACTGTGTGAATTTGTAACGTATCACTATCACAGCGAGTCAACATAGCCATAGATTAATTTGGAGGGATAATAAATCAAAGAATACTGCAGAGATATTATGGTTATGTTCATATACCAGCTGAGTTATTTAGATATTATTGTCTTTTTACTGTATCTGAAGGACAGCGTACATAAAATTGGTATGTGATGTAGACAAAAACCCTGGCGAGTTTGTTGCTCTTGGTGAGGATCCTGCAAGCTACGGTAATTATGTAAGTAATATGTACATCTATTGTATAATATATGGTAGAATTACCATTTTCAGATCTGTACTTCTCTAGGTGGGGCCTGGCAATATTTTGCTGGGGCGGAGGACTTCAGAATGGGGCGTGGGGATTTTTCATAGAAATCTTAATTTCACAGTGTATTTTAACTCGTTGCTTGTTTATGTCGTTTTAATTAAAACTTCGCTTAAATGTAAATACTGAAAGATAATTATTTGTTAATATTTTTAAATACTGATAATTATACTTTATGTACTGATCTGATCATGGTGGGACGCATGTTTTTGTTCTTTCTTAAAATTTGAAATGGGTCGTGGGACAAAAAAGGCTGAAAGACATTGATGTAGATCATGCCTCCTCCTCACCCCTAAGATCATCTGTTCTCTTTAGGTTTCTTTTTATGCGTCACGTCCTTGCAGAATCAGTTTGGATACTTTGATAAAGAATGAAAATAAATACAGCGCCCAAATTTATTGAAATCCGAACAGCAAGTTACGTTCAGTTGTTGAAACAGCCGCAAATGACCAAATTCCGTCTTCAAAAAATTAATTATTGACTCTAAAAATGGAAACAAAATGAAAAGTCACGTACGGCGCACTTCAATAGCTTCTTGCAATGTGTATGTCCCAATCAATCTGTGATATTAACCCTTTGAGTTATTGATTAAATTCAGAATTTTTTTTCTTCGCCCTCCTCATTTATATAAAAAACACTCTTTTTTCATTCCTGCCTGACTATTGCAGCACTTTACCTTGACCAGCGTCCATGCATGTCCAGATAAACTGAAAAACGACGACTCTCCTTCTGACTTATCACTGGGCACTTGTCTACTAATCACGTGAGTGTTATCATATGGATTACTCAGTTTCTCAGCTAGAGGGTTTCTGTTGACAAACAACCCATTACAAAATTTCTGCCCATCATTCTTGGTATATCGATCCGAATGCATAATATCGTCACTGCTCTACACTAATGGCATAATATTAATAAGTCATTTCTGACACTTTTGAGATGAGACTACCCAGCTGATACCAGAATTCGAAGTGCTCGGTCCTCTGCAAGTGTCACTGGACCCTACGATCGGGGACACACAAGAATGTTGTCATTTTGTCAGTGGTCGGTTTGTATATGTCAGTTGTCGGCTTGTATGTCAGTGGTCGGCTTGTATGCCAGTCGTCGGCTTGTATGCCAGTTGTCGGCTTGTATGCCAGTTGTCGGCTTGTATGCCAGTTGTCGGCTTGTATGCCAGTTGTCGGCTTGTATGCCAGTTGTCGGCTTGTATGCCAGTTGTCGGCTTGTATGTCAGTTGTCGGCTTGTATGTCAGTTGTCGGCTTGTATGTCAGTTGTCGGCTCGTATGTTAGTTGTCAGCTTGTATGTCAGTTGTCAGCTTGTATGTCAGCTGTCTTGTAATTATCCAGACCACATCTCTTCCACCCCCTCTCCCTCACTCCTCAGACTATCTGTTGTCCTCGTTCAGTATCTCATTGTCGGAGCTGCAGTTCAAGTGTTTGTCTTCAAGAAATCAGGATGCGACGCCATTCCAAACAAGACAATATGGGTAGCCTTGCCGGGATATGTCAAGGTAGGGCGTGGCATCATTAGGTTTGTTATGAGGACACAGCATTTACATTTATCATAAACATTACTATCATCATCATCGTTATCGTCGTCTTAATCATTACTATCGTCACCATCATCATCACAACATGGCATTGTTGTCATCGACTTCATTGTGGCCATAGCACAGGGATCTAGTATATATAACTTACAATTGAACAAACTTGCAATAAATATAATTTCTGCGGCCCATGTCCAGGTCATACTCCGTTCTTTGAAAATCATATGTAGTTTTAGAGTTTTGTTCTTGGGATGGTCCTGATGATATTATGACAATTGTGTCACGAACACACTTTATAGAGATATGAAACTTTTGAATTAAAGCGTCACGAACCACCAGCTGTATGTAATCTGAGTTTAATTTTTTCTTTTATCCAGGATGGCGTTATCTTTACTCTGAGACGAGGAAAATCCACAACCTATGAAGAGTTCAAATAGATACGTAAGGATGACGTGGGCGTGGACGTGGCCCGGCCCCACAGAGTGGTGAAAGGAAATCAGGGGCTGAAACATTTGTGGAAAGGAGATCCTGTGCAGATCTTCTATGGTGTCGCTTTCCCACGAGTTTCAATTCTTTTTCAGGGATCAGAATTTGAGATTGAGGTTGAATTTCGGCTTTACGGCGAGTCGGCACGATAACGGCCCCTTTACGCCCTTCCCGGTCAATTTACGTGCCTTATTTATGTTTGGTATTCAGAGCCTCATCAATTTAAATTTCACAAATAAGATTAAATAGTTCAGTACAAACTTTATTACCTTGATAAAATTCTCGAAAGTTGCTTTGTATGAATTTTGTAAATTATAAAATTCTAAAATCAAGTTGTAGATCTTGGCCTCTTTCAGAAAGGACTAGACGCTCTGTGAGTCCACGTCAGAAAATAATTGTTTCATGGATCTGCAGGCATAGTGCCTTTTCTAGATATGCACAAAATCTACACATTCAGTTAATACATGCTTTATTGATAGTTAACAACTGCATGCCACACATTCGAGGGATCTTGCCCACTCAGTAAAAAACGGTGTGTGAGGAGAGTATGACCCAGGCGGAGTCTACTTAAGATAAGTTCACCTCCCCGATTTCGTTGGGAGGTATGGGCCTACCGTCCAAGTTTATCTTAAACAAAGTATGGTTTATTTGTTGTTTGTTCATCCCATCTTTCCTGCCCTCTTGATTTAATACAATTTATCAGCAGGTTTTTAGTCGGTGTGTGGTTAGGGAAAAGGTAAGCTCGCACAATAGTTTGCAACAGCCGAAATGTCCGACCTTATCTTTATCCCTTTACACAGGAATCATTCAGTCAACCAACGTCATTTATGTGTCATGCACAAGAGACTCGTGTGTGGATTCAGAGTCTTGTGTCAAGGTTAAACTGGTAGATGAGAATTCTACAGACTTAAAATAAGATTACAACATTGTGTTTTAGCTCTTTATTTTAGAAAGTTTCGCTGCTCTTGGCATTTACACCTCACTTTTCTTGTTTTTTATTTTTCTTGTCACTGTTTTGTGTGGGTTTTTTTTTTTAATTTTAAATTTTTGCCCTGGCAGCGGCCTTGTTAAGCCTGCTCTTCTCGATTTCCAACTACCGAGGTATCTTTGACGCACACAACGTGCACACGGGCCCTCCAAGTTTTTCGTCCCTATTTGAGAAGATCAGGTGCTCGATACTACCTACTATAGGATCAGGACAGTAATTTTCCCCCAAAATTCCAACATGTCTGCACCAACCGGGAATCGAACCTGGTACCTTCGGCACCAGAGGCGAGCACCTGCCTCAAGACCAACGTGTTCCGATTATGACATTGCTTAAATAGGCTAAATATAGACAGACCTAACTTTAACTTTTACAATGCAAATAATGTCTGAGAAATCACCCATAAACAGATATTAATAATTTGAATCAGCGTGTGAATTCAACATGCTGAAAGCTTTTGGTGATCCTATTCTTTAGGTATAAGCCTTTTTGAAAAACTGAAACTGTACTTTCTAATCTATGGGAAGGTTTGTAGTAGTGACGATGATGACAATAATATGCGGTTGACGATTAATTGTGGAGAAAATCTCGATTTTAATGCTTAGATGCCTGCTAATTTCTTATTTTGTTCTTATTTTCCCTGACTGTTCTCATTCCTGTCTTTCTCTCCATATTTTTGCCAATTAAAATGGCGTCCACACTTTTTTCTCTAACCTTTTCATGGTTCAGATTGTAATACTGAGTGAAATAAACTACTGATAGCCAAGCACTTAGCAACAGTAATTAAGCTTGAAATTTACCCCTGTGTATTCTGTGACTGTTTTTTAAATGAATCTTAAGTTATTTCTAATGCAGTCGTCATGATGTTGTTGACGCTTGTACAATCTCTGGTGAAAATAAAACAAAAACAGTAATGACAGAGCTCGCTTTCAGAGGATTAGATAGTTTTGTTACGAGAATACTGTTGATGTTTTCCTGTGCTCCAAGCACTCTGGACATTATTAGAAAGTCATAAGGAAATCTACTCACACACACACACACACACAGAGAAAGATACAGAGAGAGAGAAAGAGAGAGAGAGAGAGAGAGAGAGAGAGAGAGAGAGAGAGAGAGAGAGAGAGAGAGAGAGAGAGAGAGAGGTGCAACCCCGCCTACAGCAACAAAGGCACGCAGTGACATGAACTTTCAAGAGGTAGTCAACAAATGCAGTTGTGCCTTTGAATATTTTGGTGAAGAAAGAAAATGCGTAAAATGTCCCCCCACAGGCTATGTACTAAAGTTCTATTGCCGGAACAGCCGTGAGAGAATGCCAAATGAAAAGCTGTGGCTTTAAGAATCGACTCGAACTTATAAACATGAAGGAAGTCCGAATTAAAGTTTATTGACTTGAAATAATTGTATCTTTGCAAAAAAAAAAAAATGCTTTGTTTCTTCCCTGGCCGCTTTTGTCTGACTGTGCACTCACTGCTTTGTGCGTGTCGCGATGTGGGCCATGGCATCCGACTGCTAATCTGAGGGATCCAAACCCACACCCGAGAGACACACTAAACTTTCTTACACTGATGAAACAATGTTTAAAGGACAATTAGTTCCCTCATCAATCCCATTGTCGGTTAAACAATTTATAAAAATGTTTTTGAAGATTTAACGATTGAAAATAAAAATGAAAATCCCACAGAATCCCCTTCCCAAGGTGGGGACAAGGTGGTCTAGAGGCAAGGTGCTCGCCTCTCATGCCAAGGGTCCCGGGTTCTAAACCCGGGCAGTGCAGGCATGTTGGAAAGTGGATTTTTCTCATATTTTCAAGTCCCTGGTCCTATTGGGGGGTAGGATCGAGTAGTTCTTGGAAATTGGATTTTTCTCATATTTTCAAGTCCCTGGTCCTATTGGGGGGTAGGATCGAGTACCTAGTCTTCTCGGATAAGGACGAAAAAATTCGGAGGGCCCGGTGCACGTTGCGCACGTTAAAGATACCTTGGCAGTTGGAAATCGTAAAGAGCAGGCCGAAAGGCCGCTGCCCGGGCAAAATTGAAATTAATAGATTAAAATTTATCCATATCATCTCCCCCCCCCCCCCCCCCGCCAGAACAAGAAATAATAAAAACAAGTAAAGTGAGGTGTAAATGCCAAGGGCAGCGAACCTCCTAAAATAAAGTCCTCAAATCCCCTTCCCAATCATATCACCACCCCCTCCCACCATACTGGCCATGCCGGAAGTGAATAATAAAACCTGGCTAGGTATGTCATGACAAGTTCACCAGCCCCGTGTTATCCGATAATGAATGTTGACTAGTGTGTGATCTGTGTTAAATACATGCACAATGAAGCGGCTATAAAAAATGAAAGTGCCTGATAATTTTCCATCCGTTATCAATAAACCACCACGTGTCCTGCCAATCAGATGCGTAATACGTCTCTACATCATATGTTGAGCTGCTTGGGCAGAGTGTGTAGGTAAGTCAGTTAGTTTTTATCTTAACTGAATACCATCTTTCCCTGAACCCACTTTAGTTTTAAAGCAAACAAACAAAAAACTGCTTCATTATTGAAAACGACAGGGGAAAACAACCCTAGTCATAAAAATGTGCAGCCGAGAGAATCGTTTTTTGTCAAGTTTGAAAGTCCACTATATGATATCCCTCTTGCAATTGAGAAGGTGATTTCTACTATGTTGTGATTTGCAGTTCTTTTGTCAAACTCTGGTATAGCAGAGACTGTAGGCTGATGAGCCAAACTTGTACATAAAGGAGATGAAAGCGAAAATCACATTTTGTGACTAAAGTTGCTTTTCTCTCTTGGTCTTCGATTACAAAAAGGGGGAAGACAATCAACACTGAAGAAAATACAAGCAAATGATTACAACAATTACATTTTGACCCCTGGAACCAGTAGTGAGAACCAGAGAATTATAATATTTGACCACTCACTGCCAAAGGTTCGCCAAAATTAAGGAGACCCCACCCAAACGCCCCTTCATGTTTTCGATTTCAAAAAGAGTTACTGTCTTTGAGTAAAGCTCAAATCGTACAGGGATAATTACCATGATAAAATAAATTGATAATGAAAAAAAAAAAAAAAAGCTGAGCGTATTCATGATGCCTTACAGTGGTGGATACATCACGAGAAATCTAAAATGCTAGTGGCCGTCATAAAAGCTGTGGACGGTCCATCCCAGCCGGGACTCACTAAAAATGCACTCAGATTTTTTCTCGCTGTTACCACCAAAGATACTGGATACCATAAAGGCAGTGGCTACGGTTACGGCAGCCGGTGAACACAGCTCACCGTTTTTCTTTGTTCGGCTTTACTCCCGTTCGAACAGCAGCGCTTCCTTTCTTTGTATTTATCTATTGGGGTATGAGCGTAATCTGCCGTAAACGTAGCCACTGCCTACAATAAAATGAGACGGACAGCATTTTCAGCATGCACAGATTTTTAAACGCCACCTAGCGGCGAATGCGCGGAAATCATGAACGGTGCCGTATTTTACAAAGCCAATATTGAGAAAACAGTGATTTTTTTGTTCGCTGTTCAGCTATCACTGTAGGCCTTGATTGAGGTCATTATTCGGTAATTATGACTTCAATCGCTCTTGGAAAACTCCTAGTCGCAGTAGCTTTGTAACAAATCTGCATCATTAATTTATCTAAAGGCCCATTGCGAATGACGTCACAGAGTTTTATTGTTTTGTACTTCCGACACCTAAAATGGCGGGTGGTGTAACTTCGAGATATTATATGTCTAAGCAGTTAAAATGCCTGCTGGTTGCATTGCAGTTGACTGTTATGTCAGGGGTGGAAAGGATGGATCCAAGATGGTCAGATTCCCTACCATCCGTGTAAACAAAGAAAAGGAAGTGAAAGAATTGACCGAACGTCTCCCATGTGCGTGAACGCACGTGTCATTGTTTGCTGTAGTGAACTTTTTTTTTAGCTCGCCGCCGATTGGTTCGCGATGCCTGAACTGCTCACAGTGCAAATCAGTTAACGAATCAAAATCAGTGCTACCATCACCATGGTTAAGCGTCGGTCCTGACAACTAAAATGGCCGATTTCCGCAATGGGCCCTATATCATTTTCATGCAGTAAGCCATGGGTACCGCCCCAGCCCCCGCCCTCGATCAACTTGCACGTGTGCACGATTTTTTTTTAGAGAGGTGAAGAAATGAGTGTCTCATCTTATTGTATCTTGTAGCTTTGCTGTTACTTGATGTATCGAGGGCCGCGTTTCGTAATGAGGGTTTTACACATTCTCAGGTTAAGCAAACAATTGAATAACCCTGTTTATGAGATTTAATAGTTACGACATTTGAATAACGTTATTTAACTCTTAGTTTTTAGAATTTAACCCCAAACTTATTACACAACCTGTGCACTATCAAAGGTTACACGCGTGCCAAATACCTCAATGTTTTAAAATCTGTTGTTAGGGGACCGTACACTAATTACAAAGCTGCCTGGAGAAAAAACTGAGTTGTGTTGACTGATCAGCTATAGCTAATTACGTCACATACCAACATCCAATGACAACAGCCAAATGGGAAGAGTCATGTCCCATCCAGTTCCAGTGGGCACAGCTAGCTGCACACTCAAACATAATGTGTGTTGTAAATCTCCTAACCTTTCGAACAGAGAGACAGAGCTTTAGATGCCCAATCTGTGGTTAATAAATGACACACTTTGTCGTGTCGGAAAATTCTAAAATTCAAGATTGTAAAGTCATGCGTCATGTCACACACCAAATCTCAGAATTCCTGAAAATTGCTTTTTTTTTGTTCATGAAACAAGCTGGTGGCGCGCGAATGAACTCCACGTCCGAAGTCGATTGAGCTTGTCACCACCCCCAGGAGTTGCACTACTTAGCGACTATAGCTCCACTGGCTTGAGCGGTGAGTTCGAATACGCGTCACCAATAGTCAAAAATTGCATTGGGGAGGGGGAGTTGTAAGTAGGTCAATCGACAAGGAGAGTGATGGCGTTGGTAAGCAGCGAAAATGAGGCAAATAATAGGCCATGATTAAACGTGACTAGAACAGAGAACAATGTTTGACTCACCTCCGGACCAGGTTAACATCATAAAACCTGGGGATGTTTGGGTAAACCTGGAAAAACCTATTCGCGCCTTTATGTTTGCTGTTGGTCTTAATATCTTTTCCCCCTCTCTCTCCAGTTCAGGCTGGTGCTTAGTTCTCCGAGCAGTCGCTGGGAAAGGTCCCAGACATGGCTACACCAAGAGGTTTCCTATACCTGAGTCTGATTGTGGTCCTGTCATCACAGCTCGTGCAGGCTCAGGACATCACAGAATGCAATTACAACTCGGAGACTTGCTCCTGTCAAACCAACAAGGGAGAGATAAGCCTGAAAGGGCTGTCAGAAGAAAAGGAGATGTAAGTGTGAGAAGAGGAATAATTTGCTTGGCTAAACGTGTCACAAATCCCAGACTGGGAGATGTAATAATTTATGACAGGACAACAATCACGAACAAACAAGTTTAACACTTAACAGAACAACCCATCAGACTCACACATTTATTAAACATAATTATACAGATAATAGCGCAATTACATACATTATATTATTGAAATTAACTGCCGTATAACGGCCTTATTCTCACATGCACTCTTCCTCGGATCCACAACCCGGTAGTTATTCCTAAAGGCACTTCGGCCTCACCCTCTCCCCTCAGGGTCTTAATAGCACATTAATAATTCACTGGCACCGCAGTCTCTCAACATCACCTTCCTATTGTCATACACCTTAGCATTCCACTAGCACCTCAGCAGGGCAATAGCCCATCAACATGGCAATAGTACATTATCACATTCACGCTCATATCTACGTCCCTGTCCGTGGCCTGACTGCCACGACTTTATGTGCCTCTACTGTCCTGTACTGACAGCCTCACTCTTGGCCTATGTGTGGCCCCCGGCCCTATGCTGGCCTATCACCGTAGGCGGCGCTCTTTGGCCCGACCTCGGCACCAGTCATCACTGGAAAGACTCTCTCACTAGTCTTCTGACTGCTCCCCTTATGTTCGCCCGCTGGGCTCTTACTAGCGTCCGTTCAGTAGGACCTTCTAACTTGCAGTGATAGTAATACAGCGCTTTCGCCTCATTCAGACCCCCCACTACTCACAACATGCACGCTTAACTTACTTGTCTACGTGCGTTAATTTTACTCTCCTCCTTTCCCGTCTTTCCCTACTTGTCTGCCGTGAGCCCTTCTTACTCTACACCCGCTCTGTAGCAATCCCCTTAATTGCACTCACTCCACTCGTGACAAAACGAAAATGTATATAGTGACTTTATTCACAATATACGAAAACAATTGAAGGCCTTAGTTCTATACTGTGCCTAAACAAGTTGAACTAAGATACTGAACGAAAAAAAAAAAAAGATTTTCATGCATGATATGACCCGGACACAGTTGGCTGACTCTGAAAACTTCAAATCTTTAAGCGACTCACTGTAACAATAACATTCCTGAGTGAGTCTATATTTATTCCCCCCCCCCCCCCCCCTCCCTCTTTTTTTCCGTTTCATTTGCTGTGGTATGTCTTTGTCAAGCGTTGCTCTTTCACATTTCAGAGAATTAATATTCTTGGATATTTTAAAAAATCAGAAAGTAACCAGGTTATTTTTGTTTTTTTCTGAAAAAGAAATAATGAGTTACTTTCCCCTCCTCACCCCACCCCACCTTTCTCCCCTTTGTTGTCTTGAAATCCTTCCAGGTGGGAGATGGCGGCTGGAGATATAACATATTTCTGGAATCCTTGCAAACGTTTTACACAAGTTGGTGTCACTGCCAATGTAAGTGAAAATGAACGAAAAACAATAAGTGTGTATGTGTGTGCGGGACAAGGAGAGATAGAGAGAGAGTGGGGTGGGGTTTTACATAGCAGTGGCTTGGATGTTCTATGCTCTTTACTTGTGCCTTCAAATGTAGAGAAACTCAACAAGTATAAATGGAACAATAGGGGTAAAATGAAAAGGAGTGAGAGAAAGAGAGAGAGAGAGAGAGGAGACAGACAGACACTCGGGGACTCGATGAAACCAAACTAAGAGACAAGGCTTAACAGAAGAAGGTGTGAAGGAAAATTTATTGATCTAGAAAAGAGTGCAAGAAAAGTGTTAAACTGGAAGGGAGAAGGAGCAAGAGATAATTGAATTCAAACTAAAATAGTTTCAAATCAGTTATTATTTTACAGAAACAGTGCCAAGCACTGGACGAAACTGACACCTTGGCAGTATGTTCAGTAGAGGTGTTACATTTGTTTGTAGAATGATAAGTTCATTTGGGATACAGACACCGGTCGAAAGATTGTTATAATGAATCAGGGAGGTAGGAAAGGAGGAGAATTCACAGTTCCTGAAATATGAAATGATAACTGTGATTACTACAATCTTGGTATAATCTGATAAACAGGCAATTCAAAAGATAAGTGAAGATACTGGTTACGACTGTGGAGTTGTGGAAAATGCCAATAGTGACGTAGAGGATGGTTACGCAAGGTTCTATATGATGGCCGAGGATTTCCAAAGGTAAGATAATAGCTTTTGCACAACGAGGTGAATGGGTAGAAATTTTTTTAACCTTGAGGAGGGGAAGGGGGGGGGGGGTGGGGGGTCGCGGGACAAGCAAAGACAAATGAATGGATTGAGTAATAGAATTCTCGTAGGTGAGCCCCTGTGCACGTGTGTGTGCGTGCGAATAGGCACAAGTGTGTTTGTGTGTGTGCGTGCGCGTGAGAGAGAGCGGGAGGATGCGTGATGTTAGCCCATGGCGGGAGGGGGAGGGGCTATGTTTTTTTTTGGGGGGGGGGGTCTTCGGTGGTGATCAGACCTCTTAAAGGATAGTGAAGCGAAATCAGTTAGTTTTTTTGAAACTTAATAATCAGCTGACAGGCTGGAGTTCTTTGGTTGCTTTTTCTGGCAGGACATCTAACTGACTTACCAGACAAACGTAACATTATTCTTATCATATCATCATGGAAAACGAGAATGTCTAACTCAGTAGTTCTGGACCTTTCAAAATCCGCTTCTTCCTATAATCATATCTCAAGGCTTTATTTCCTCCTCATTAATTCGATTCTATAGACCTAGCAACACTAATGGGACAGTCAATTATTGTCAATGGAATTAAGCTACGAAGACTTAGTTGAACGCCTGTAGAAATTATTATGCACAATCTGGAATAGGAAAATTAAAGAGATTCTATACATTCAAAATACAAATAAAGTGTATTACTGAACGGCCGAGATATGTGCCATAGGATTTTAACAAAATTTGCAAACACGTCTTTATTGTTACATATATATTTTGTTACAAAAATTTAATTAAATATCAAGAAATACATGTATGCAGCAATTACTCGTGTATGCAGTTTTTTAAAACTTTTCACTTGTGTTAGTTTCAGTTATATTTCCACGTACCGCATACCGAAGATCAAAGAACCGCATGTGGCCCACGAGCCGCGGTTTGGCCATCTCTGGTATACTAAATTCAGATTTTACCTCAGAATTGCAGTAACGGCGTCATTGGACCGCAGTTCCTCGGACAGTGATGCTCCAGTGTTTCATCCCAACAAAACATAAACGTAACTATTGGCCTCGTGAAGTCATCAAAGCACTGTCAATGAGGAATTTAAATTTAAATCAAAACGTACTGACTAGTGATTTGATTCATTTGACCGTATTATTTAATAGCTATCCTTCACAAAATCCTTATCGAAAAATTACTGTCTGCTGCAAATTTAATGCTGAAACTAAAAACCAAAAACGAACAACAACAACAAAAAATTGATGCTCTAACTTGCTTTAAATAAACCACAGCAAAAGACACAATTTTTCTCACAAGTATGGACTTTTAAATTATCATGAGAATCGATTTTCGACTTTCCGACTTCGTCCCGTATTGCCCTTATTCTGTTCGTAGTCTAAACTGTCGCATCGGTAGGGATATTACTGGCGCTCTTTTTTCTATCTGCTCACCCAATATTCTTAATTCCTCATAGACCACACGTGTCGAGTTAGGCTAGATGCGCGGTAACATGACGTTTGGAGCATCAACAGGTGGATTAAGGATTAATCGATAAAATCACAGCCCAAATGCTAGTGCTCCAAATATCACATGGCGGCTGTCTTTGATCTGCAGTAGTGCTCCAAATGTCATACAACCAGGTGCACCTGCAACTGGCTGTCATGTGGCAATTGTAACTTAGTGACATGTTCCCATTGACCCTGTAATGACTCAGTGTCTTGCATGTGTGCGCATCTCCATTTCTTGCCTAAATTGAAAAAACAACAACCGACGCTACAGCAACACCACAAACTTGCATGTGCGAGACCAGGTTAATTCGTACTTTTGCAAAACATCTCTCAAAACTTAACCTTATTTGTGTTTCATTTTTGTTTTTAATTTCCAAAGGGCCTCTTATGTTAAATGTGAGTGTGCCGATTCAACAACTGTAACCTTTGACAAAGAGGATCCACAAACAGAATATGTGAGTGCAAATAAAACCATGTCACTCAATACCGATAGTATTCACGATATGAACGACACGCTGGACATACGGCTGGACTTGTAACACTGACAGAAGAACAACAACTACAACAAGAAGTGCATTTAAAATTTCAGCGTCAAATGAGTGCTTTTTTTTCTTTTTTTACATTGGGCATTAGTTGTTTTATTGCATCAGTAACTAATTGCCAGAACGGGATCTGAAGGATCTTTTGACGTGCTTTGATAAATAGATAGATAGACACACAGATGGACAGACAGATAGATAGATAGATAGATAGATAGATAGATAGATAGATAGATAGATAGATATATAGATAGATAGATAGATAGATAGATAGATAGATAGATAGATAGATAGATAGATAGATAGACAGATAGATAAATAGATAGATAGATAGATAGATAGATAGATAGATAGATAGATATATAGATAGATAGATAGATAGATAGATAGATAGATAGATAGATAGATAGATAGATAGATAGACAGATAGATAAATAGATAGATAGATAGATAGATAGATAGATAGATAGATAGATAGATAGCCAGACAAATAGATAGGTAGATAGATAAATAGATAAATAGATAGATAGACAGACAGACAGACAGACAGTCAGACAGACAGACAGACAGACAGACAGACAGATAGATAGATAGATAGATGGATGGATGGATGGATGGATGGATGGATGGATGGATGGATGGATGGATGGATGGATGAATGGATGGACAGAACGTCAAAATCGGACCATATTCAGGAGAGAGACACTATAGTTTGAAGGAAAATATTGATGGGCGCACAGAATTGAGTTCGTTTTATTGACGTAACAATTGACCAGGATGTGTTGCGCTGAGAGAAAAATATTAAAGACCTCCACATTCATCTCACTTCACAGTATTTTATTTGGAATTGGACACATGGTATGTAGGTCTTGTCTGGCTTACTAATATAACCCAGGAGTAATGTCTTCATCAATAAAATGCAACTTACTCTTTCGCATCAATATAGTTTCTGTAGGTTACATACACATTGATGTATCGACATTATTTTACCAGCATTTCACTCTGAAGTCCAAATATTGCTGTCCCGGAAGCTCACCGGGTCCCCATTCCGAAGTCAGTGTATCCATCAGTATCGGAAGTATTCTGGTCATTGTGTAAGTATTACTTCTTTGTATCACTTTCCAACTTTTTCAAGTAAAAACCTAGATCAACAATGCTCGGTTCAATGGTTCCAAAGAATGCAGAGATGTCTTGAAAAGGTTTTTGGCCTTTTAAAAGCCTTTTTCTCATAATTATATTCATCTCTCGTCTGTATTCCCTCCCCCTCAACAACGACTCAGTTGGTGAATTTTCCAAATACCATGTCATGAAGTGCTTAGAATTGTGACAGAACAAGCTTATTTTCATAGTCCTATCAACACTGATATGACAACCCTGGTCAGTAAAATTAAGCAAAGGAGAATGAGCTCAAATCTGCTTGTTACTCACCATTTTTAATAATGTTAGAAGGAACAACTAGAGAAGGAAACTGGACTGGAATGAAAAGGTAACAAGATCCACTGAACGATCTAAGACCATCCTCCAGGAACATTGCTCATGGAAAGAGAAGACAGGACAGGCAGGCAGAAGAACAAATGGGCGGTCAGCAGACCAAGCAAACCCTTACAGTGACTCGGTCACGAGCTGATCAGTACCAGAAATAGTGTCAGCTGACATTCAACACTGTGGCCTCTCTATGACCTTGGCGGGTTCTGCGATTATAAGAACAAACAGTGATGACATCAGTGGTAATGGAGAATGTGTTGATCTTTTAATATTCATTCCTAAAAATGCAGGAGGAAACTTAGACCAGTTACGGCATTCAAAAGACAAATCATGTCAGGATAATGCCAGCTTTGAAAAATGAAAACCCACTTTCCCCTTTATGGAAGACATTTGATGAGCGGTGTTCTTATCTTTTTGTTTAAGTTACATTTTGTTTTCACAGATTTTTTGTTCTTCTCGTGGGGTACGTGGTCGGGAGTATAGCTTTCAACTATGGAGTGAGGAAACAACGTGGGGCTGAGCTGATACCGAACCGTGGGTTCTGGGCAGCAATACCAGGTCTTGTCAAGGTATAAACTCTTTTCAGTAATTTTTTTCCGGTCTCATTTTACAGTTTGTGTTTGAGACATCTCATCCATTCATCCACTTTTACGTTAGGTAATTCTCTCACATAACATTTCATTTACTCACTCACATTTCATGATCTATACAAAGGCTATCTGATGACCACATAAACCATCTGTCTGGTTGACTCGGTAGTTTACTCACCCATATCTGTTGTTGTTTTTTAACAACATGATTGTATATGCAAAGAGAACCAGTTCACATAATAAACATTATATATTTACATTTACATGATTATCACAGTGCATATTAAGTTTTGCAAGAACCAGATGTACCCTCACACTTATGAGCATACGCCAGAGTATTTTATGTGCGAAGTAAAATAATAAACAAAGAAAGAAACAATTCCTCAGACGTAAGAGAATGCATCCATCCAACAAATCACTAAATCTTTACAAAAATATTTTTTGTATGGAATATATTTAACTTTTACAGGACGGCGTTCTGTTCACATTCACGTGTGGCAAACGAAGACCGGAAGGTTACACCAAAATTTAACCAACATAAAAGGGCGGATCAGCAATACAGACAGCAAGACGGACAGACAAGACATAATTTATTGCCTGAGTTCCAAAGTACCACAGTGGAAGACCCTGAACAGCTACTGTGAGGAGACTGATGACAACGGCTGCTACTGCTACAACCTTTCGGAGCTGCATGTTTTTACATTACCTCAAGTAAACATGAAATAAATGTCTTCTCAGTATTCCAGTTTTCATTGGTGTATATTTAGACTGGACCAGAGAATTGTAATTGTTGATGACAGCCTAAAAAAGTATAAAGTTGCTAATCCTTGTAGAGTGTTTCATTTCGGATCTTTATGTAATATCCTAATTCCTTGCTCTCCACTAAAGTCAAAGTGAAGGTCAGATGCAAACATTTGACCACCATCTTAAAAATATTTGGTACTAAATGAATTAAAAACTGGAACATGTACCTGAACTAAGGTATCTTACTAACCCTAGAAGGCACCTTTAATTCTCCGGCCCAGTTTATTTTCTTCTTTACAAGATGCGAAGCATAACAAATATGTATGTATGGAGAAATGAGCGTACGAATAATAAATTATGTATGAGCGTAAATTTTTTCTATGATTTACCATTGTCCGCCTCTGTAAGTCTTCCACATAATTTAATCGCCAGCCATCTCCCACTATCAAAATTCGAAAGTTAGAACAGTAACATTTTTTGTTTTTTACTTAATTCGTCTTTTTCAAAAAAATTTTTATTACCTTTATCCAATGGTAGTTTGTGAGGTTCTTTAAAGAAAATGTTATACATGTACTTCTCTTTATGCATATATCAATACTCCGACGAAAATTCATTATGGTGCGAGGTGTATCTGTACTGCCACTATTCGAATAGCAGTATGTTAGTACCTGAATGTATTGAGCACTGTCTCTTATCATGGGAATATACGGAAAGAATTAATTTCTTTCATTAATTCTATTCAAATGTGCCTGGAAAATAATGATTGCATAGAGTCATGAGTGTATATTCTGTAGTAGTGTCCTACTCATCTGACATGAATTTACTTTCTTTACAAAACTTGAAGGGATACATAATATGGAGGAAGCTGCACGGTGAGCACTATGCTATGATGTACTGTGTGGGATGAGATTACTGCATCAAGTCAAGTCAGTGAAATGTTTGGACTGTGGGCTTGACTTCGGGAGAATTTGTCAGACAGTTAGTTAAGAAATGAATGATTTGTTTACATTTCCTAAAAGGTATCATTAAAACGTAGGTTCTGGCACTGTTGCATTAAGTGCACCATATCATATATTCACTATTGATTCATTTTGTCAATACCTTTGCAGCTCCCTCCTCCTCATAATGATGTTGAAGCCTTTGTGACATTTCATTTGCTGTTGTTGTTATTTTCGCTTTCACTTCTCATTCGCTCACAATTTTTTATTTGTTATGACAGCAATTGATTAAATGATTTGGTATAATCGCCATGAGAATAACATTTGAGTAAATCATATTGAAGAACTGAGTACTGTTTTTGTTTTGTAAAAAGTATCGAAAGAAATCTCTCATCTAAATTGTCGCATTATCCCTGTGAGTATTTAACTCGAGATGACATAACATGAAAACTCTTTCAGCAGCTGGGGATCATTGCAAAGAAAAAGCAGAATCTTTGTTTTTCTAAGAACATCGTAACATCTTACCGTACTTTTGGTGTTAGAACATTGTACCACACAAGGCATACCGTGGTGTTTTGTCCCCCCCCCCCCACCCCCACCCCCATAAAAAACCGAACTTTATTTGTACCCATATATATTGGTCTTTAATGCAATGTCGATGGCAGATTTGTGAGAATGGAGTGGTCTGTTAGAGTTCTAATCAAATAAGCTTATTGTGTCATTATCACCGTGGAACAAAAATGTACGTTTGATTGTTAAAAGAGACACGAAATAGTCCATGTCTTTTTTTTTTTTTTTGTCGTTTCTTATAGAAGTATGAGTTAAGCTGTGACAATATATATATTTACATGTGATCCTCTACTTTTTGTGAACACTATGAGTATCATTTTGTGTGATTGTCAAAGATATCTATGAGCCATAGCATATGATTGTCTTATTAAATTCGACGTACAATTCACCCCAGTGATTCCTCTATCAAACTTGTAAATCAGACACCTCACAAATGCTAGTGCTCCAAATATCACATGGCGGCTGTCTTTGATCTGCAGTAGTGCTCCAAATGTCATACAACCAGGTGCACCGGCAACTGGCTGTCATGTGGCAATCGTAACTTTCTCTGAACTAACTTAGTGCTCCAAATATCACATGGCGGCTGTCTTTGATCTGCAGTAGTGCTCCAAATGCCATACAACCAGGTGCACCTGCAACTGGCTGTCATGTGGCAATCGTAACTTAGTGACATGTTCCTATTGATCCAGTAATGACTCAGTGTCTTGCATGTGTGCACATCTCCATTTCTTGCCTAAATTGAAAAAACAACAACCGACGCTACAGCAACACCACAAACTTGCATGTGCGAGACCAGGTTAATTCGTACTTTTGCAAAACATCTCTCAAAACTTAACCTTATTTGTGTTTCATTTTTGTTTTTAATTTCCAAAGGGCCTCTTATGTTAAATGTGAGTGTGCCGATTCAACAACTGTAACATTTGACAAAGAGGATCCAGAAACAGTATATGTAAGTACAAATAAAACCATGTCACTCAAAACTGATATTAGTCAAGACAGACAATACAGAACGTCACACTCAGCAGACAATTGGACTCGTTAACACTGACAGAAAAACAACGAGAACCACATCATTTAGAATTTTAGCGTCAAGTGAGTTCAATTCCATGTGACATTAGTTGTTTTATTATATTCGTAATTTAATTACAAGAACGATATTTGAAGGATCTTTTGACTTGCTTTGATAAATAGATAGATAGACACACACACACACGCAGACGGATAGATAGATAGATAGATAGATAGATAGACAGATAGATAGATAGATAGATAGAATGTCAAAATCTGACTATGTTCAAGAGAGAAACACTACAGTTCGAAGGGAAATATTGATGGGAGCGTAAAATTGAGTCCAGTGAAAGTAGATTGACCTAACAACTGATTATGACATGTTGCATAGAGAGAAAAATATCAAAACACTTCCACATTCGTCCCATGTCACAGCATTAACCTTTTGATGTGGACACTTGATATGTAGCTCTTGTCTTGTATATAACCCGGAGTTATGTCTTAACTAATAAAATTCAACTCACTCTTTTGCATCAATATACTTTTCTATTGGTCACATATACATTAAGGTATCAATATCATTTTACCAGCATTTCACCTTGAAGTCCGAATATTGCTGTGCCGGGGCTTCACCCAGTTATGACGGCAGTGTGTCCATCAATATCGGAAGTATTCTGGTCGTCATGTAAGTATAGTTTCTTTGTACCATCTTCCAACTTTTTCAGGCAAAAACCTAAACCAGCTTAGTGGGCCCAAAGACAGTAGAGATATTTTTGATGGATTTTAGCCTTTCAAAAGTCATTTCCCCATACATTCATTTCTCATGGCTCTATGTTGTGTGTGTGAGTTAGGATATATATGATCCCAGTATCGTAAATGTCAAGCGCTTAGAACCTGGTTGTTAACGGGATGGAGCGCTATATAAATCCCATGTACTGTTATTATTATTATTATTATTATTATTATTAGGTTTTTATTTGTTTTCACAGATTTTTTACTCTGCTCGGGGTGTGCGTGGTGGGGGGGGGGGGGGTGCAGTTTTCTACTACGGAGCGAGAAAACAACTCGGGGCTCAGCTGATACCAAACCGCGCGTTCTGATCTGGGCGGCTCTCCCAAGTTAGATCACGGTATAAATCATTTTCAGTAATCTTTTTTTTTTTTCATCTCGTTTTACAATCTTGTGTTTGAGTCATCTCATCCGTTCACTCACTCTTACGTTAGGTAATTCACCCACCCAACGTTTCGTCTACTCATTCATATTTCATGATCTATACAACGGCTATCATTAACCAACTGACAGACTGACTCGGTAGTTTACTCATCCGTACCTGTTTTTTAAATAACATGATTATAAATTTATACATGCAAAGAGAACCAGTTCACATAATAAAGATATAAATTTACATCATAATCCATATTTGGTTTTGCAAGAAACAGACCCCCCCCCCCACACACACACACACACAGACACTTATGAGCAGACGCCAGATTATTTTATTTGTGAAGTAAAATACCAAATCAATAAATCAATTCATCCATTTATCCAAATGTATATATATCATAAATACATAACTAAATAATAGATAAATATATAAGTAAATAAGTAACTGTTTCCTCAGTCGCAAGAGAATGCATTGTATGTAACAAACCACTGGAGCTTTTCAAAAGCAATTCATATGGAATGTGTTTTAACTTTTACAGGACGGCGTTCTTTTCGCATTCACGTGTGGGAAACGAAGACCGGTAGGTAAAAATGTAATGAACATACAGGGGCGGATCAGCAAAGGACAGACAAGATGTGATTTATTGCCTGAAGTTTCAACGTGCAGTAATGAAAGGCTGTCAACAGCTACTGTGAGGAAGCTGATGACAACCAATGCTGCAACAGTCTTTCGGAGCTGCATGTTTTTACAGTGTCTTATGTAAAAGTGAAAGAAATGTCTTCTCAGTATTCCAGTTTTCATTGGTGTATATTTAGTCTGGACCACTGAATTGTAATTGTTGATGATAACCTAATAAATTTGATACTTTTCCTAATTTGATGTGTTTCATTTCGGACCCATATGTTAATACCCCCCCCCCCCCCTCTGAATTACAATTCCTGATGCGTTGCTCTCCATTATAGTGAAAGTGCACATTATATAACAAGGTTTGACCCCATCTTAAAGAAACTTCGACACTAAGTGAATTAAAAAACTAGTACAGATACCTGAACTAAAATTTCTTGCTTAGAACTAGAAGGCACCATTAATTCGCCCGATTCATTCTTCTACTTTAAAAGGTTCGAAACATATCGGATCTGTATGGAGCGTAGGACGAATAAATGATGTGCGAGCTTCTGTAAGCCTTCATTATGTTTCAATCGCTAGCCATCTCCCACTATCCAAATTTGAAGTTAGAACAATAACGTTTCTGTTTTGTTTTTTTGTGTGTGTTTTTAAAAAAAAATAAAACTCTTTACCTTCAGCTAATTGTAGTTTGTGGAGGTTCACATTAAACGCATATTAATACTTTGGCAACAGTTCTGGTATATTTGTATTGTCTGAGCTATCTTAACGTATGGGCACACTGGACAGTTTCCCAGGGCCCCCAGATTTTAGATGGCCCCATGCGTGCAAATTTGTGCTCGTACATCAGTTTTTGAAACGGGGAAGAAAAACCCCGCGCATAACAAAAGAATCTGCCCAGGAGCCCATAATGATATGTTAAGGCAGCCCTGTGTATTGCCAGTTTTTGAACTGCATTGTGTGAGTACTTGAATGTAATGAGCAGTATCTCTTACCACGGGGAAAAACATTGAAAAAAATTCTTTCATATGCCCACATATGCCTGGACAATTAGTTATTACATAGAGTCAGTGTATGATAAGTTCGTGGTTTGTATTATATGTAACTTCTCGTCTCACATGGGTTACTTTTCGTAGCAAACCTACATCATGCTCGTGGACGAGGCTAAGTCCGAATGTGGCAAAAAGGAAAAGTTATAGCAAAGCTTCGAGCAAGAAATAACATAGAAACCATACATGAAATGCAAAGAAAAATGAAAGACAAATCAAGCTTTCAGTCTACTGATCTTCTTCGGAGGAAAGAAAAGTAACAGGTCAGAAAATTAAACAAATAAACAAAAACTTAAATAAATCAAAAAATCGTAGAATGTTTAACAAATGCGAGTACTTATCGTCTGCGAGTCCCAAATTTGGCTCCGAGAGTCCCGAAGTATTATTTCTTACGCAAGACATTGCTACATACAACTTTTTTCTTTTTTGCCACATTTTGACTTTGCGACCTCATAGATTTTCTGTGGTGTTTTATAACCTGTAGGTCCAGCTGCACGATTAGATGAGCACGAAAACGTGCCGTGTGGAATGGGATTGCTGCATGAGGTCAAGTCTGTCAAATGTTTGGACCGTAGACCAGACTTGGGGTGAATTTATCAGGTAGTTAAGAGAATGAATCATTTGTTTACTTTTCCTAAAAGACATAATGAAAACATAGCTTGTGGGTGTCGCGATGTGGGTTAGATGGGGATAATTCGACTGACACTCTTTCGAGGTCCGCTCCCACAATCGACGAACACACAAAAAAAAATACTTGCACTCTAAAAACTAAATAAATCAATTGCTTTGATTTTTAGCAGAACTGTAGGGCAGTTTAATTACAGGGATTAATGTAACAAATATAATTATAAATATAAATATCAATTCAAAGGCAACTGAATCTAACTAATGAAACTACAGCTTTCTATAAAGACTAACGTATTCACTCTAACTACTTGCAGATCATATGAGTTATATGCCAAATAGAATCCGCGCACGTGGCGACGGATATAACAGTTTAAATTCTATTAATTCAATGAGACATGTTATGATATGGACATTTCCTCTAGACATGCCATGGAGAATGCTTGTACAACCATGCGTTGTCTGGCGGTAGTTCTGAAACTGTCTTCAAAAGTAAGTAGAACGGTTCACTTTCATCATTACAAATTAGTATGGACTCTCACCATGCGGCCCTCACTGGGAGTGAGAGCGCTGGATGTAAACGCTGTGGGTTTATATCAAACCAAGTAGCTTAGGCTCTGGAGCTTTAACTCATGGCGCTCATCACAATATGGACTGCTCAACTGCGTCTCTATGTCTCTCATCTGGCTGAGGACTATCGCCGTCCACCTCGTAAATGGATTGTCTACATGTGGCCTCTATCTAAGCTCTGCACGGGTTTAAATACTAAAGCTATGACTCGACCTTCCGTCCAGATTCATACATTTGATTGGTGCAACCACCTCTAGCTCAGCTGCCGAACCGAGTTATTTTAAGTAACAGCCCTACGCAACGACCTTGGGTCGACATCAAAGGTCGAATCACTCAAGACAATAAAATGTAATTTTATAGCAATAAATTCTTAACATGTTCAAAACCCCGAGCTTTTACTCTGGATCACGGATTTTCTGTTAATTCCTACTCACCCCTTCCCTCTCTACTAAACCTAGTTCAAAACACGAGATATAAAAAGTGCTCAGTCATGCACACCTACACTGTCCGTCTATCCTTCCCCACACCTTCTGTCTATCTATTAGGAAAAAAACTGTTCAAAACAAATTGTTTACGAGACCAAGTTATGCTGGCTCGCACAATAATTACGTTTGTAAAAATTACTCACTGCTCTCTCACAAAAATTTACTCAGTGGAAACATTTATGAATCAAATCTGTTCTTGACAGTGGGGTTATTGCATTAAATGGACCATGTTAAATCCTCACTGTTGATTCATTTTATCAACACTATTGCGGCCCCATTTCCCTTATGATAATGTTGAAGCCCGTGTGTCGTTGTTTTAAATGCTGTTGTTGTTGTTTTCGTTTTCACTTCTCATTCGCTCACATTTAGTGATTTATTATGACAGCCATTGATTATGGGATTTGATGTAATCGCCATGAGAATATATTTTAATAAATCACATTCAAGAACTTTTTTTTTTTTGGTGATAAATTATCCACCGAATTCTCTCATCGGAATGTCGCACTGACCATGTGAATATTTGACACGAGATGATATAAAATTTTCTAAGAACATCGTAGCATCTTTCCTTGCTCTTGGTGCCAGATTATTAGGGGAAAAAAGAAAAGAAAAAAAAAGGTTAAAAAATGCGGATTAATTTACATTCTCCGGTAATTTTCTGTATGAATGAGGAAATGTAAACAGACAGATATCTAATGCGAAAGCTGAGTGAAAGAAAAGAAGGTTAGTATCGTGTAGACAAATCGATGTATTTGAAAATTCTGTATTTAAATGAGTATCGCTGAAATAAATGTGAATATTTTTTTCTGTTCATGATGGCGTTATCTTTTCTCTGACACAAGAAAAATTCACAACCTACAAAGAGTTTAAATAAATATGTAAGGATGACGTGGGTGTGGCAGTGGCCCGGCCCCACAGAGTGTTGAATGGAAGTCAGGGGCTGGTACATTAATATTGTTGACAGGGGTTTCTCTGCGGAACTCTTATAGTGTCGCTCTCCCACTAGTTTTAGTTCTGTTTGTAAAGAAGAGATAACTCGCAGAACAGTTAGCACCTGTTCTTACACACACACACACGCACACAAACATACACATACGCAGGGGGGAGAGAGAAAGAGAGAGAGAGAAAGAGAGAGAGAGAGAAAGAGAGAGAGAGAGAGAGAGAGAGAGAGAGAGAGAGAGAATAACTGAACTGAGATCAGTGCAAGAAATTGACGGGGACAGCAGTATGAAAAAAAATATATTGTGAGTAAAAACTGATGTGACCAAACTGAGAGAGATGAAGAAAAACGACAGAACAATAAAATTATGGTGCATGATAGCATGATGGGTGAAGGACACAGATAGAGACGATGGGTGAAAGACAAGAGAAGAAAAAAATGTTTATATACTGACCCAAAAAAGAAACGCACTTCTGAAATTAAGTATTGTAACTTTATATTATTATATTATGGATGTATTTCTTAGAAATTTGGCACATTGATTGGCACTTCTTTTGTGCATATGATGCTTAACTTTGTAATCTAATAAATGCGAATCTATGCGCATCAAAAGGACGTAATTCCGAATGATCAGATTGGGGGTCAATAGCTTGTGTACCCACCCACAGAATCACTAACAGCTTGGCACCTCCGATCACGTTGGTAGCAGTCTGAGATGTTGTTCGGTTCCATGACGTGTTACCGCAGACGAAATGGATCAGGGGTTGCAGTTGTCCTCCTTGGTCGACCTGTCCATAGGCGATCGGCAACAGTTCCAGTGGCATGAAACCGCTCTTGAAGTCGATGGTGGTTCGGTGGACCCCCCAAACGATTAACTGACCACACCGCCTGCAGATTGCCAATAGCAATATTTCGCTGATCACGCGTCAATCGAACCACGTTATGAGCGTAAAAACAGAGAGTGAGGAACGCACGGAGTGAGTCAAAAACTTAAGCCAATAGAAGTAATTTATATAATGCAGATTGAACTCCAAACCATAAATGAGGGAGAGCGAAAAGAATATTTCTCACATAACCTGTCATAAATCAGACGCAACAGGTCGAAATTTAAATTATTGTTATTTAGCTTAATATTCGATGACTACAAGAAGTCTAGTTTTCAATAATCCAGGTATTATGAAATCATTATTTCTTTTTTGGGGTCTTTTGGATGAAACAGGAGGAATAGAGGCGGACATAAATGCAAGGATAGCCAAGGCAAGATCAGCTTTCAAGGCCCTGAACAATGTGTGGAAAGATCGTGGAATCTCCATCTCTACAACGTGCAAACTCTTCAACTCTAATGTAAAATGTGTCCTATTATATGGCTGCGAAACCTGGAAACCTTCCCAAACCTGCTTGGGGAGGCTGAAAATCCTTTGTCAATACCTGTCTGAGGAAACTTCTGGGGATAAAATGGCCGGATAGGATTCGAAACGAAGGCCTCTGGGAAAGGACAATGCAGAGAAACATCTCCAGCGAAATAGGAGTGCGCAGATGGCGATGGCTGGGTCACACACTAAGAAGCCCTAGGACAGCACTACAAGGAAATCACTGCTCTAGAACCCACAGGGACACAGGAAGGCCATGATCAACATTCAGGAGAGGCATGGAGGAGAATATGAAGACGGGCGGCTACCCTTCCTGTTCTTTCTTTTTGTGTATGTACCTGATTCCGGTCCAAGGGACTAAGCTAGCCTACCTTTATTTCAGTTGTTTTAAAATCTCTTCAAGTACATCTTTATCGCCTTACATCTGGCCCTTTCCCAGTCATACCATCGCTTCTTCCCTGCCTCCTCCCCCCGGTCACCCCGGGAGTGAATCATGGGACCTGGCTAGGTATGTTATCTGAAGTTCACAGGTCCTGTGTGATCTGATAACTGAACCGTTGACTGGTATGTGGTTTTTGTTAAATAGTACGATGTAGTGGCTTAAAAAAAAAAAGCTTGATCATTTTCTATCGGTTATCAATAAACCATCACGTGACCTGCCAGTCAGATGCGTAAACCCATGTCTACGTCATGTGTTGAGCTACCCGACTGAGTGTGTAGGTAAGTCACTTAGTTTTCTCCTTTGATGAATAATACCTTTTCCTGAACCCAGTTTATCTTTAATGTAGACGAACAAACAAACAAAAAAAAAAACTGTTTTATTACTGAAGACGGCATCGAAAAACAACCCCAGTCACAAAAATGTGAACTCGAGAAAATCGATATTTAAAGTTTGAAAGTCCACTAGATCCCATCTTGCTACTGAAAGAGTGATTTCTATTTCTGTATGTTGTGGTTGCAATTCTTTTGTCAAACTTTGGTTTCGCAGTGATGAACAAGAGCTTGTATATGAGTCAGTGCCAAATAGCTCCAACAGAGAAATCGAGAGGATGGGACTGAAAAATGTACAACACACAAAAGAGGTGAAACAACACATAACGGCCATCTTTATTCAAGCTTTTATAAGTTTCATGGCTGTAACCATTCTCAATTCAGTGAAAGCTGCATGAATTTCATTTGAAAGTGAACAGTGTCGGATATTACTGTAATGACAGAAAAGTGGCAATAAAGTCACTAATATGGAAAAGGATCTACGTTTCACATGTAATTGAGTGTTAAAATCATTAATGTCAGCCAGATATTTTAATGGTGTATATAAGAATGTGCAAAATGCATGAAAACGACATTCTTTTGTTGTCATGGTAACATCCGACACAACAGGTAAAATTAAAGTTTTTACAAAGTTGTTAATGAGGACAGATTATATCACACACTACTTCTGATCCCCAGGACTGATTCTGATTTTCTTTTTTAACAGTTTATTTGGATGTTCTATATCTCCTTACAAAATTAAACGAATTTGTTTTTTTAAAAAATATTTTTGTTTGGCGATACATGATGAAAAAAACATGAAAAATAACGCAGTTCCCCACTATTGAGCAGTCAGCAACGACAGCCAAGCAAAGTTAAACTTAAATCCACTAACAGCAAGGATAATCTGATTTTCAAACTCACGAGGCAGGTAATCGTTGAACTCGCAAGGTACGGAATTTCCTAAATCAAAAACGATGAATTGTTGGCATAAATTCAATGCCAAACCGTGAAAAGTAATTTGAAACTGTTGGTACTGGACAGAATTGTGAGTGACATTCATTTTGTTGCTCCTGTGCTGTCTGACGAGCAGAATCTAACTTTTTGTGCTGATCCCTTTCTGTCTGAAGTGGTGCCTTTTGTCACGTGCCCTTTGAAAAACGGTACAGTTACTTAAATTAACTACCAAGTGCTCAGATTACTTCCATTTCATGATAAGCTTGGTCTCAAATGCTGCCAGAGTGCATAAGGCATTAATGCCTATGGGGAAGGCAATAAGACTTATTTAAAAGCAGACAAACAAACCATCGAGCAATAAACCTAAAGGAACGGACAAAGTGAAGCAGATTTATTATAATCATCCAGACCTGAAACTAATAAACAGTTTATCCCGGGCAACCTCGGGACCATGGCTAGTATGTATATTATATACAGTGTCCCAAAAAAATGTGCCTACTTCCGACGTTTAATAGAACAACCAAAATATAGATATACGGAACATGTAAATGTCACAAAAGTTAGCTGAAATGTTGAAGTTTTGTATGGCATAGTCAGTCATAGTCATTGCTATCAAACAAAACTTCAGGATCTCTGAAACACAAAAAAATAACATTATTATTATGGGTTTTGTTAGCTGAAAAAACAACATTATTATTATGGGTTTTGTTAGCTGAAATGTTGAAGTTTTGTATGGCATAGTCAGTCATAGTCATTGCTATCAAACAAAACTTCAGGATCTCTGAAACACAAAAAACAACATTATTATTATGGGAAAACATATTTAGAAGTCACAATACGCATTTAAAAGTAGGCACATTTTTTTGGGACACCCTATATAGCATCACTAAAAAGAATTGTGAAAAATAAAGTTCTCGCGGTTCTGACGCGACACTGCTACGTTTCAAGTTCACATGTTCTACCAGATCAGACCCCATACACATTAACCCCAGTAATGAACTTTGGCTCACTAAGAGCGATATGTACATTTATAAAGTGAAGTTTGTTGTGTTGCAAGTTTCCGATATGGAAAAAAGTACCAATAACTTCGTTTATCAGGCTATGAAGAGTATCTTCCTAGTTTCTTTGACCGCAAAAATAGGCATGACCTGAAGAAAAAAAAAAGACAATTGACCATAACCTAATTCCCTTGACGCTATGAAGTAAAGGGCTAAATTTAAATGATTAAGATAATTTAAATTACATTATGTTCTGATACAAAATCGCACATTCATTTTAATATTTGTTTTGGACAAGAAACATTAAATCTCGCCAAAAGTAATGAGGTGGACCATTGTATATACTCTGGGATTGAAGTATGTGTTATTCATGCTAGCGTAACGCATTGTGGATATCATTTGCATCAAATTTGTGTCAGCAGCGGAACTTCTACGATGAAATAGCAGTGCCGGATTAAGGCATAGGCTTTATGGGCTGGAGCCCAGGGCCTCCGCCAGCTGAAGGCCTCCAGAGATTAAGTGAAAGTATGAATAGCAAAATCTTACTTTAATTTTTGTTTGCTAGCCATTCTCCCTTAAACAAATAACAATTATGAAAATGTTGGTAGGTATTATATTTGCTAATATATTTATATGACATTATGTGAGTTGAATAAACTGATTTCAAGAATCTGAAGTTCTTGCTTTTATTAATTGTTACTGGGGGCCTCAGTATCTGTAGCCCAGGGGCCTACAAAATCGTAATCTGGCCCTCTGAAATAGCAGCATATTCTCTGTTAGAACTGTGGCATACTAGATTTAGTTGCATAACTGCGCAAACTGATGATGCGCGAATGAACTCGACCACAGAACTCAGCTGCGCTTGTTACCCCTACTGAGACGCATCTGCTGCTCAGCGCACTGTAGCTCCATTGGGTTCAGCCATTTGTCGAAAGCAAGATTTTCGGAAGAAAAACAAGCAAACAACAGTAGGCCGAAAGCGAGTTAAACGTGAAGGAGAGTGGTGAGCAGCGAAATTAGGCCATGAGTAAAAGTCAGACCGATCCACAGAGATACTATAATACATCACATTGTATAGTGTATTATAGTATCTCTATGGACCGATCCTATCCACTGACCACCAGATCAAAGAGTAAGGTTTGTCTCACTTCCAACATCACGGAACTTTGGGATTTTTTATAAACCTTGTGAAGGTTATTCGTGCGTTTATAAGACCAGTGTGCTGTACCACTTATTGTCTTTATTTCTCTCTCTCTCTCTCCCAGTTCAGGCTGGTGTTTGGTTCTCCGGACACTCGTTGGGAAAGGTACCAGACATGGCTACACCAAGAGGTTTCCTATACCTGAGTCTGATTGTGGTCCTGTCATCACAGCTCGTGCAGTCTCAGGACATCACAGAATGTACTTACAACTCGGAGACTTGCTCCTGTCAAACCAACAAGGGGGAGATAAGCCTGAAAGGGCTATCAGAAGAAAAGGAGATGTAAGTGTGAGAAGAGGAATAATGTGCTTGGCTAAACGAAAATGTATATATTGACTTTATTCACAATATACGAAAACAATTGAAGGCCTTAGTTCTATACTGTGCCTAAACAAGTTGAACTAAGTTACTGAACAAAAAAAAAAAAAAAGATTTTCATGCATGATATGACCCGGACACAGTTGGCTGACTCTGAAAACTTCAAATCTTTAAGCGACTCACTGTAACAATAACATTCCTGAGTGAGTCTATATTTATTCCCCCCCCCCCTCCCCCCCCCCTCCCTCTTTTTTTCCGTTTCATTTGCTGTGGTATGTCTTTGTCAAGCGTTGCTCTTTCACATTTCAGAGAATTAATATTCTTGGATATTTTAAAAAATCAGAAAGTAACCAGGTTATTTTTGTTTTTTTCTGAAAAAGAAATAATGAGTTACTTTCCCCTCCTCACCCCACCCCACCTTTCTCCCTTTTGCTGTCTTGAAATCCTTCCAGGTGGGAGATGGCGGCTGGAGATATAACATATTTCTGGAATCCTTGCAAACGTTTTACACAAGTTGGTGTCACTGCCAATGTAAGTGAAAATGAACGAAAAACAATAAGTGTGTATGTGTGTGCGGGACAAGGAGAGATAGAGAGAGAGTGGGGTGGGGTTTTACATAGCAGTGGCTTGGATGTTCTATGCTCTTTACTTGTGCCTTCAAATGTAGAGAAACTCAACAAGTATAAATGGAACAATAGGGGTAAAATGAAAAGGAGTGAGAGAAAGAGATAGAGAGAGAGAGGAGACAGACAGACACTCGGGGACTCGATGAAACCAAACTAAGAGACAAGGCTTAACAGAAGAAGGTGTGAAGGAAAATTTATTGATCTAGAAAAGAGTGCAAGAAAAGTGTTAAACTGGAAGGGAGAAGGAGCAAGAGATAATTGAATTCAAACTAAAATAGTTTCAAATCATTTATTATTTTACAGAAACAGTGCCAAGCACTGGACGAAACTGACATCTTGGCAGTATATTCAGTAGAGGTGTTACATTTGTTTGTAGAATGATAAGTTCATTTGGGATACAGACACCGGTCGAAAGATTGTTATAATGAATCAGGGGGGTAGGAAAAGAGGAGAATTCACAGTTCCTGAAATATGAAATGATAACTGTGATTACTACAATCTTGGTATAATCTGATAAACAGGCAATTCAAAAGATAAGTGAAGATACTGGTTACGACTGTGGAGTTGTGGAAAATGCCAATAGTGACGTAGAGGATGGTTACGCAAGGTTCTATATGGCGGCCGAGGATTTCCAAAGGTAAGATAATAGCTTTTGCACAACGAGGTGAATGGGTAGAAATTTTTTTAACCTTGAGGAGGGGAAGGTGGGGAGGGGGGGGGGTCGCGGGACAAGCAAAGACAAATGAATGGGTTGAGTAATAGAATTCTCGTAGGTGAGCCCCTGTGCACGTGTGTGTGCGTGCGAATAGGCACAAGTGTGTTTGTGTGTGTGCGTGCGCGTGAGAGAGAGCGGGAGGATGCGTGATGTTAGCCCATGGCGGGAAGGGGAGGGGCTATGTTTTTTTTTGGGGGGGGGGTCTTCGGTGGTGATCAGACCTCTTAAAGGATAGTGAAGCGAAATCAGTTAGTTTTTTTGAAACTTAATAATCAGCTGACAGGCTGGAGTTCTTTGGTTGCTTTTTCTGGCAGGACATCTAACTGACTTACCAGACAAACGTAACATTATTCTTATCATATCATCATGGAAAACGAGAATGTCTAACTCAGTAGTTCTTGACCTTTCAAAATCCGCTTCTTCCTATAATAATATCTCAAGGCTTTAATTCCTCCTCATTAATTCGATTCTATAGACCTAGCAACACTAATGGGACAGTCAATTATTGTCAATGGAATTAAGCTACGAAGACTGAGTTGAACGCCTGTAAAAATTATTATGTACAATCTGGAATAGGAAAATTACAGATTCTGTACATTCAAAATACAAATAAAGTGTATTACTGAACGGCCGAGATAATTATGTGCCATAGGATTTTAACAAAATTTGCAAACACGTCTTTATTGTTACATATACATTTTGTTACAAAAATTTAATTAAATATCAAGAAATACATGTATACAGCAATTACTCGTGTATGCAGTTTTGTAAAACTTTTCACTAGTGTTAGTTTCAGTTATATTTTCACGTACCGCATACCGAAGATCAAAGAACCGCATGTGGCCCACGAGCCGCGGTTTGGCCATCTCTGGTATACTAAATTCAGATTTTACCTCAGAATTGCAGTAACGGCGTCATTGGACCGCAGTTCCTCGGACAGTGATGCTCCAGTGTTTCATCCCAACAAAACATAAACGTAACTATTGGCCTCGTGAAGTCATCAAAGCACTGTCAATGAGGAATTTAAATTTAAATCAAAACGTACTGACTAGTGATTTGATTCATTTGACCGTATTATTTAATAGCTATCCTTCACAAAATCCTTATCGAAAAATTACTGTCTGCTGCAAATTTAATGCTGAAACTAAAAACCAAAAACG